>CAMTZC010000026.1:0-2500 GCA_947086505.1 Morpho deidamia | reverse complement strand
TAGGTAGGGAGGTAGGTAGGTAGGGATGGTAGGTAGGTAGGTTGGTAGGTAGGTAGGTAGGTTGGTAGGTAGGTAGGTAGGTAGGTAGGTAGGTAGGTAGGTAGGTAGGTAGGTAGGTAGGTAGGTAGGTAGGTAGGTAGGTAGGTAGGTAGGTAGGTAGGTAGGTAGGTAGGTAGGTAGGTAGGTAGGTTGGTAGGTAGGGAGGTAGGTAGGTAGGTAGGTAGGTAGGTAGGTTGGTAGGTTGGTAGGTAGGTAGGTAGGTAGGTAGGTAGGGTAGGTAGGTATGGGTTGGTAGGTAGGTAGGTAGGTAGGTAGGTAGGTTGGTAGGTAGGTAGGTAGGTGGTAGGTGAGGTAGGTAGGTAGGTTGGTAGGTAGGTAGGTTGGTAGGTAGGTAGGTTGGTTGGTAGGTAGGTAGGTAGGTAGGTAGGTTGGTAGGTAGGTAGGTAGGTAGGTAGGTAGGTAGGTAGGGAGGTAGGTAGGTAAGGTAGGTAGGTAGGTAGGTAGGGTAGGTAGGTGGTAGGTAGGTAGGTTGGAGGTAGGTAGGTGGTAGGTTGGGTGGTTGGTAGGTAGGTAGGTGAGGAAGGTAGGTTGGTTGGTAGGTTGGTGGTTGGGAGGTAGGTAGGGAGGGTGGTAGGTAGGGTTGGTGGTTGGTAGGTTGGTTGGGAGGGAGGTAGGTTGGTAGGTAGGGAGGGTAGGGAGGTTGGTTAGGTAGGTTGGTAGGATGGTGGTAGGTGGTTGGTGGTAGGTAGGTGGTGGTTGGTGGTTGGGTGGTTGGGTAGGTTGGTAGGTTGGTTGGTAGGTAGGGAGGTGGTAGGTAGGTAGGGAGGTTGGTAGGTTGGTAGGGTGGGTGGGTGGGTGGTTGGGAGGTAGGGAGGTAGGTTGGGTGGTAGGGTGGGTGGTTGGAGGGTAGGTGGGAGGGTAGGGAGGGTGGGAGGTGGGTGGTTGGAGGTGGTAGGGGAGGTAGGTTGGTTGGGAGGGTGTGGTTGGGTGGGATGGGTTGGGAGGGTGGGAGGGAGGGAGGGTGGAGGGTGGTTGGGGTGGGTGGGAGGGAGGTGGTGGGTGGGTGGTTGGGTGGGAGGGTGGGTGGGAGGGTGGGTGGGTGGTGGAGGTTGGGAGGGTGGGTGGGTGGTAGGGTGGGTGGTTGGGTGGGTGGGTGGGAGGGTGGGTGGGGTGGGTGGGTGGGTGGGTAGGGGTGGGTGGTGGGTGGGTGGGTGGGTGGGGTGGGTGGGTGGGAGGGTGGGAGGGGGAGGGTTGGTGGGAGGTTGGTGGGTGGGTTGGTGGGTGGGTGGGTGGGTGGGTGGGAGGGAGGGTGGGTGGGTGGTAGGTTGGGAGAGGTTGGTGGGTGGGTGGGTGGGTGGGTGGGTGGGAGGGTGGTGGGTGGGTGGGTGGGTGGGTGGGTGGGTGGGTGGGTGGTGGGTGGGTGGGTGGGTGGGTGGGGTGGGTGGGTGGGTGGGTGGGTGGGTGGGTGGGTGGGTGGGTGGGTGGGTGGGTGGGTGGGTGGGTGGGTGGGTGGGTGGGTGGGTGGTGGGTGGGTGGGTGGGTGGGTGGGTGGGTGGGTGGGTGGGTGGGTGGGTGGGTGGGAGGTGGGTGGGTGGGTGGGTGGGTGGGTGGGTGGGTGGTGGGTGGGTGGGAGGGTGGGTGGGTGGGTGGGTGGGTGGGTGGGTGGGTGGGTGGGTGGGTGGGTGGGTGGGTGGGTGGGTGGGTGGGTGGGTGGGTGGGTGGGTGGGTGGTTGGTGGGTGGGTTGGGTGGGTGGGTGGGTGGGTGGGTGGGTGGGTGGTGGGTGGGTGGGTGGGTGGGTGGGTGGGTGGGTGGGTGGGTGGGTGGGTGGGTGGGTGGGTGGGTGGGTGGGTGGGTGGGTGGTGGTGGTGGGTAGGGTGGGTGGGTGGGTGGGTGGGTGGGTGGGTGGGTGGGTGGGTGGGTGGGTGGGTGGGTGGGTGGGTGGGGTGGGTGGTGGGTGGGTGAGGGTGGGAGGGTGGGTGGGTGGGTGGTGGGTGGGTGGGTGGGTGGGTGGGTGGGTGGGTGGGTGGGTGGGTGGGTGGGTGGGTGGGTGGGGTGGGTGGGTGGGTGGGTGGGTGGGTGGGTGGGTGGGTGGGTGGGTGGGTGGGTGGGTGGGTGGGTGGGTGGGTGCGGTAGGGTGGGTGGGTGGGTGGGTGGGTGGGTGGGTGGGTGGGTGGGTGGGTGGGTGGGTGGGTGGGTGGGTGGGTGGGTGGGTGGGTGGGTGGGTGGGTGGGTGGGGAGGGTGGGTGGGTGGGTGGGTGGTGGGGTGGGTGGGTGGGTGGGTGGGTGGGAGGGTGGGTGCGGTGGGTGGTTGGGTGGGTGGGTGGGTGGGTGGGTGGGTGGGTGGGTGGGTGGTGGGTGGGTGGGTGGAGTGGGGTGGGTGGGTTGGGTGGGTCAGGGTGGGTGGGTGGGTGGGTGGGTGGGTGGGTGGGTGGTAGGGTGGGTGGGTGTGGTGGGTGGGTGGGTGGGTGGGTGGGTGGGTGGGTGGGTGGGTGGGTGGGT
>CAMTZC010000025.1:19900000-19920132 GCA_947086505.1 Morpho deidamia | reverse complement strand
TAACCTAACCTAACCTAACCTAACCTAACCTAACCTAACCTAACCTAACCTAACCTAACCTAACCTAACCTAACCTAACCTAACCTAACCTAACCTAACCTAACCTAACCTAACCTAACCTAACCTAACCTAACCTAACCTAACCTAACCTAACCTAACCTAACCTAACCTAACCTAACCTAACCTAACCTAACCTAACCTAACCTAACCTAACCTAACCTAACCTAACCTAACCTAACCTAACCTAACCTAACCTAACCTAACCTAACCTAACCTAACCTAACCTAACCTAACCTAACCTAACCTAACCTAACCTAACCTAACCTAACCTAACCTAACCTAACCTAACCTAACCTAACCTAACCTAACCTAACCTAACCTAACCTAACCTAACCTAACCTAACCTAACCTAACCTAACCTAACCTAACCTAACCTAACCTAACCTAACCTAACCTAACCTAACCTAACCTAACCTAACCTAACCTAACCTAACCTAACCTAACCTAACCTAACCTAACCTAACCTAACCTAACCTAACCTAACCTAACCTAACCTAACCTAACCTAACCTAACCTAACCTAACCTAACCTAACCTAACCTAACCTAACCTAACCTAACCTAACCTAACCTAACCTAACCTAACCTAACCTAACCTAACCTAACCTAACCTAACCTAACCTAACCTAACCTAACCTAACCTAACCTAACCTAACCTAACCTAACCTAACCTAACCTAACCTAACCTAACCTAACCTAACCTAACCTAACCTAACCTAACCTAACCTAACGCTAACCTAACCTAACCTAACCTAACCTAACCTAACCTAACCTAACCTAACCTAACCTAACCTAACCTAACCTAACCTAACCTAACCTAACCTAACCTAACCTAACCTAACCTAACCTAACCTAACCTAACCTAACCTAACCTAACCTAACCTAACCTAACCTAACCTAACCTAACCTAACCTAACCTAACCTAACCTAACCTAACCTAACCTAACCTAACCTAACCTAACCTAACCTAACCTAACCTAACCTAACCTAACCTAACCTAACCTAACCTAACCTAACCTAACCTAACCTAACCTAACCTAACCTAACCTAACCTAACCTAACCTAACCTAACCTAACCTAACCTAACCTAACCTAACCTAACCTAACCTAACCTAACCTAACCTAACCTAACCTAACCTAACCTAACCTAACCTAACCTAACCTAACCTAACCTAACCTAACCTAACCTAACCTAACCTAACCTAACCTAACCTAACCTAACCTAACCTAACCTAACCTAACCTAACCTAACCTAACCTAACCTAACCTAACCTAACCTAACCTAACCTAACCTAACCTAACCTAACCTAACCTAACCTAACCTAACCTAACCTAACCTAACCTAACCTAACCTAACCTAACCTAACCTAACCTAACCTAACCTAACCTAACCTAACCTAACCTAACCTAACCTAACCTAACCTAACCTAACCTAACCTAACCTAACCTAACCTAACCTAACCTAACCTAACCTAACCTAACCTAACCTAACCTAACCTAACCTAACCTAACCTAACCTAACCTAACCTAACCTAACCTAACCTAACCTAACCTAACCTAACCTAACCTAACCTAACCTAACCTAACCTAACCTAACCTAACCTAACCTAACCTAACCTAACCTAACCTAACCTAACCTAACCTAACCTAACCTAACCTAACCTAACCTAACCTAACCTAACCTAACCTAACCTAACCTAACCTAACCTAACCTAACCTAACCTAACCTAACCTAACCTAACCTAACCTAACCTAACCTAACCTAACCTAACCTAACCTAACCTAACCTAACCTAACCTAACCTAACCTAACCTAACCTAACCTAACCTAACCTAACCTAACCTAACCTAACCTAACCTAACCTAACCTAACCTAACCTAACCTAACCTAACCTAACCTAACCTAACCTAACCTAACCTAACCTAACCTAACCTAACCTAACCTAACCTAACCTAACCTAACCTAACCTAACCTAACCTAACCTAACCTAACCTAACCTAACCTAACCTAACCTAACCTAACCTAACCTAACCTAACCTAACCTAACCTAACCTAACCTAACCTAACCTAACCTAACCTAACCTAACCTAACCTAACCTAACCTAACCTAACCTAACCTAACCTAACCTAACCTAACCTAACCTAACCTAACCTAACCTAACCTAACCTAACCTAACCTAACCTAACCTAACCTAACCTAACCTAACCTAACCTAACCTAACCTAACCTAACCTAACCTAACCTAACCTAACCTAACCTAACCTAACCTAACCTAACCTAACCTAACCTAACCTAACCTAACCTAACCTAACCTAACCTAACCTAACCTAACCTAACCTAACCTAACCTAACCTAACCTAACCTAACCTAACCTAACCTAACCTAACCTAACCTAACCTAACCTAACCTAACCTAACCTAACCTAACCTAACCTAACCTAACCTAACCTAACCTAACCTAACCTAACCTAACCTAACCTAACCTAACCTAACCTAACCTAACCTAACCTAACCTAACCTAACCTAACCTAACCTAACCTAACCTAACCTAACCTAACCTAACCTAACCTAACCTAACCTAACCTAACCTAACCTAACCTAACCTAACCTAACCTAACCTAACCTAACCTAACCTAACCTAACCTAACCTAACCTAACCTAACCTAACCTAACCTAACCTAACCTAACCTAACCTAACCTAACCTAACCTAACCTAACCTAACCTAACCTAACCTAACCTAACCTAACCTAACCTAACCTAACCTAACCTAACCTAACCTAACCTAACCTAACCTAACCTAACCTAACCTAACCTAACCTAACCTAACCTAACCTAACCTAACCTAACCTAACCTAACCTAACCTAACCTAACCTAACCTAACCTAACCTAACCTAACCTAACCTAACCTAACCTAACCTAACCTAACCTAACCTAACCTAACCTAACCTAACCTAACCTAACCTAACCTAACCTAACCTAACCTAACCTAACCTAACCTAACCTAACCTAACCTAACCTAACCTAACCTAACCTAACCTAACCTAACCTAACCTAACCTAACCTAACCTAACCTAACCTAACCTAACCTAACCTAACCTAACCTAACCTAACCTAACCTAACCTAACCTAACCTAACCTAACCTAACCTAACCTAACCTAACCTAACCTAACCTAACCTAACCTAACCTAACCTAACCTAACCTAACCTAACCTAACCTAACCTAACCTAACCTAACCTAACCTAACCTAACCTAACCTAACCTAACCTAACCTAACCTAACCTAACCTAACCTAACCTAACCTAACCTAACCTAACCTAACCTAACCTAACCTAACCTAACCTAACCTAACCTAACCTAACCTAACCTAACCTAACCTAACCTAACCTAACCTAACCTAACCTAACCTAACCTAACCTAACCTAACCTAACCTAACCTAACCTAACCTAACCTAACCTAACCTAACCTAACCTAACCTAACCTAACCTAACCTAACCTAACCTAACCTAACCTAACCTAACCTAACCTAACCTAACCTAACCTAACCTAACCTAACCTAACCTAACCTAACCTAACCTAACCTAACCTAACCTAACCTAACCTAACCTAACCTAACCTAACCTAACCTAACCTAACCTAACCTAACCTAACCTAACCTAACCTAACCTAACCTAACCTAACCTAACCTAACCTAACCTAACCTAACCTAACCTAACCTAACCTAACCTAACCTAACCTAACCTAACCTAACCTAACCTAACCTAACCTAACCTAACCTAACCTAACCTAACCTAACCTAACCTAACCTAACCTAACCTAACCTAACCTAACCTAACCTAACCTAACCTAACCTAACCTAACCTAACCTAACCTAACCTAACCTAACCTAACCTAACCTAACCTAACCTAACCTAACCTAACCTAACCTAACCTAACCTAACCTAACCTAACCTAACCTAACCTAACCTAACCTAACCTAACCTAACCTAACCTAACCTAACCTAACCT
Organism: Morpho deidamia; assembly: GCA_947086505.1. Classification (NCBI taxonomy): domain Eukaryota; kingdom Metazoa; phylum Arthropoda; class Insecta; order Lepidoptera; family Nymphalidae; genus Morpho; species Morpho deidamia. The sequence continues at coordinate 19,916,065 of CAMTZC010000025.1, read as the reverse complement.
AACCTAACCTAACCTAACCTAACCTAACCTAACCTAACCTAACCTAACCTAACCTAACCTAACCTAACCTAACCTAACCTAACCTAACCTAACCTAACCTAACCTAACCTAACCTAACCTAACCTAACCTAACCTAACCTAACCTAACCTAACCTAACCTAACCTAACCTAACCTAACCTAACCTAACCTAACCTAACCTAACCTAACCTAACCTAACCTAACCTAACCTAACCTAACCTAACCTAACCTAACCTAACCTAACCTAACCTAACCTAACCTAACCTAACCTAACCTAACCTAACCTAACCTAACCTAACCTAACCTAACCTAACCTAACCTAACCTAACCTAACCTAACCTAACCTAACCTAACCTAACCTAACCTAACCTAACCTAACCTAACCTAACCTAACCTAACCTAACCTAACCTAACCTAACCTAACCTAACCTAACCTAACCTAACCTAACCTAACCTAACCTAACCTAACCTAACCTAACCTAACCTAACCTAACCTAACCTAACCTAACCTAACCTAACCTAACCTAACCTAACCTAACCTAACCTAACCTAACCTAACCTAACCTAACCTAACCTAACCTAACCTAACCTAACCTAACCTAACCTAACCTAACCTAACCTAACCTAACCTAACCTAACCTAACCTAACCTAACCTAACCTAACCTAACCTAACCTAACCTAACCTAACCTAACCTAACCTAACCTAACCTAACCTAACCTAACCTAACCTAACCTAACCTAACCTAACCTAACCTAACCTAACCTAACCTAACCTAACCTAACCTAACCTAACCTAACCTAACCTAACCTAACCTAACCTAACCTAACCTAACCTAACCTAACCTAACCTAACCTAACCTAACCTAACCTAACCTAACCTAACCTAACCTAACCTAACCTAACCTAACCTAACCTAACCTAACCTAACCTAACCTAACCTAACCTAACCTAACCTAACCTAACCTAACCTAACCTAACCTAACCTAACCTAACCTAACCTAACCTAACCTAACCTAACCTAACCTAACCTAACCTAACCTAACCTAACCTAACCTAACCTAACCTAACCTAACCTAACCTAACCTAACCTAACCTAACCTAACCTAACCTAACCTAACCTAACCTAACCTAACCTAACCTAACCTAACCTAACCTAACCTAACCTAACCTAACCTAACCTAACCTAACCTAACCTAACCTAACCTAACCTAACCTAACCTAACCTAACCTAACCTAACCTAACCTAACCTAACCTAACCTAACCTAACCTAACCTAACCTAACCTAACCTAACCTAACCTAACCTAACCTAACCTAACCTAACCTAACCTAACCTAACCTAACCTAACCTAACCTAACCTAACCTAACCTAACCTAACCTAACCTAACCTAACCTAACCTAACCTAACCTAACCTAACCTAACCTAACCTAACCTAACCTAACCTAACCTAACCTAACCTAACCTAACCTAACCTAACCTAACCTAACCTAACCTAACCTAACCTAACCTAACCTAACCTAACCTAACCTAACCTAACCTAACCTAACCTAACCTAACCTAACCTAACCTAACCTAACCTAACCTAACCTAACCTAACCTAACCTAACCTAACCTAACCTAACCTAACCTAACCTAACCTAACCTAACCTAACCTAACCTAACCTAACCTAACCTAACCTAACCTAACCTAACCTAACCTAACCTAACCTAACCTAACCTAACCTAACCTAACCTAACCTAACCTAACCTAACCTAACCTAACCTAACCTAACCTAACCTAACCTAACCTAACCTAACCTAACCTAACCTAACCTAACCTAACCTAACCTAACCTAACCTAACCTAACCTAACCTAACCTAACCTAACCTAACCTAACCTAACCTAACCTAACCTAACCTAACCTAACCTAACCTAACCTAACCTAACCTAACCTAACCTAACCTAACCTAACCTAACCTAACCTAACCTAACCTAACCTAACCTAACCTAACCTAACCTAACCTAACCTAACCTAACCTAACCTAACCTAACCTAACCTAACCTAACCTAACCTAACCTAACCTAACCTAACCTAACCTAACCTAACCTAACCTAACCTAACCTAACCTAACCTAACCTAACCTAACCTAACCTAACCTAACCTAACCTAACCTAACCTAACCTAACCTAACCTAACCTAACCTAACCTAACCTAACCTAACCTAACCTAACCTAACCTAACCTAACCTAACCTAACCTAACCTAACCTAACCTAACCTAACCTAACCTAACCTAACCTAACCTAACCTAACCTAACCTAACCTAACCTAACCTAACCTAACCTAACCTAACCTAACCTAACCTAACCTAACCTAACCTAACCTAACCTAACCTAACCTAACCTAACCTAACCTAACCTAACCTAACCTAACCTAACCTAACCTAACCTAACCTAACCTAACCTAACCTAACCTAACCTAACCTAACCTAACCTAACCTAACCTAACCTAACCTAACCTAACCTAACCTAACCTAACCTAACCTAACCTAACCTAACCTAACCTAACCTAACCTAACCTAACCTAACCTAACCTAACCTAACCTAACCTAACCTAACCTAACCTAACCTAACCTAACCTAACCTAACCTAACCTAACCTAACCTAACCTAACCTAACCTAACCTAACCTAACCTAACCTAACCTAACCTAACCTAACCTAACCTAACCTAACCTAACCTAACCTAACCTAACCTAACCTAACCTAACCTAACCTAACCTAACCTAACCTAACCTAACCTAACCTAACCTAACCTAACCTAACCTAACCTAACCTAACCTAACCTAACCTAACCTAACCTAACCTAACCTAACCTAACCTAACCTAACCTAACCTAACCTAACCTAACCTAACCTAACCTAACCTAACCTAACCTAACCTAACCTAACCTAACCTAACCTAACCTAACCTAACCTAACCTAACCTAACCTAACCTAACCTAACCTAACCTAACCTAACCTAACCTAACCTAACCTAACCTAACCTAACCTAACCTAACCTAACCTAACCTAACCTAACCTAACCTAACCTAACCTAACCTAACCTAACCTAACCTAACCTAACCTAACCTAACCTAACCTAACCTAACCTAACCTAACCTAACCTAACCTAACCTAACCTAACCTAACCTAACCTAACCTAACCTAACCTAACCTAACCTAACCTAACCTAACCTAACCTAACCTAACCTAACCTAACCTAACCTAACCTAACCTAACCTAACCTAACCTAACCTAACCTAACCTAACCTAACCTAACCTAACCTAACCTAACCTAACCTAACCTAACCTAACCTAACCTAACCTAACCTAACCTAACCTAACCTAACCTAACCTAACCTAACCTAACCTAACCTAACCTAACCTAACCTAACCTAACCTAACCTAACCTAACCTAACCTAACCTAACCTAACCTAACCTAACCTAACCTAACCTAACCTAACCTAACCTAACCTAACCTAACCTAACCTAACCTAACCTAACCTAACCTAACCTAACCTAACCTAACCTAACCTAACCTAACCTAACCTAACCTAACCTAACCTAACCTAACCTAACCTAACCTAACCTAACCTAACCTAACCTAACCTAACCTAACCTAACCTAACCTAACCTAACCTAACCTAACCTAACCTAACCTAACCTAACCTAACCTAACCTAACCTAACCTAACCTAACCTAACCTAACCTAACCTAACCTAACCTAACCTAACCTAACCTAACCTAACCTAACCTAACCTAACCTAACCTAACCTAACCTAACCTAACCTAACCTAACCTAACCTAACCTAACCTAACCTAACCTAACCTAACCTAACCTAACCTAACCTAACCTAACCTAACCTAACCTAACCTAACCTAACCTAACCTAACCTAACCTAACCTAACCTAACCTAACCTAACCTAACCTAACCTAACCTAACCTAACCTAACCTAACCTAACCTAACCTAACCTAACCTAACCTAACCTAACCTAACCTAACCTAACCTAACCTAACCTAACCTAACCTAACCTAACCTAACCTAACCTAACCTAACCTAACCTAACCTAACCTAACCTAACCTAACCTAACCTAACCTAACCTAACCTAACCTAACCTAACCTAACCTAACCTAACCTAACCTAACCTAACCTAACCTAACCTAACCTAACCTAACCTAACCTAACCTAACCTAACCTAACCTAACCTAACCTAACCTAACCTAACCTAACCTAACCTAACCTAACCTAACCTAACCTAACCTAACCTAACCTAACCTAACCTAACCTAACCTAACCTAACCTAACCTAACCTAACCTAACCTAACCTAACCTAACCTAACCTAACCTAACCTAACCTAACCTAACCTAACCTAACCTAACCTAACCTAACCTAACCTAACCTAACCTAACCTAACCTAACCTAACCTAACCTAACCTAACCTAACCTAACCTAACCTAACCTAACCTAACCTAACCTAACCTAACCTAACCTAACCTAACCTAACCTAACCTAACCTAACCTAACCTAACCTAACCTAACCTAACCTAACCTAACCTAACCTAACCTAACCTAACCTAACCTAACCTAACCTAACCTAACCTAACCTAACCTAACCTAACCTAACCTAACCTAACCTAACCTAACCTAACCTAACCTAACCTAACCTAACCTAACCTAACCTAACCTAACCTAACCTAACCTAACCTAACCTAACCTAACCTAACCTAACCTAACCTAACCTAACCTAACCTAACCTAACCTAACCTAACCTAACCTAACCTAACCTAACCTAACCTAACCTAACCTAACCTAACCTAACCTAACCTAACCTAACCTAACCTAACCTAACCTAACCTAACCTAACCTAACCTAACCTAACCTAACCTAACCTAACCTAACCTAACCTAACCTAACCTAACCTAACCTAACCTAACCTAACCTAACCTAACCTAACCTAACCTAACCTAACCTAACCTAACCTAACCTAACCTAACCTAACCTAACCTAACCTAACCTAACCTAACCTAACCTAACCTAACCTAACCTAACCTAACCTAACCTAACCTAACCTAACCTAACCTAACCTAACCTAACCTAACCTAACCTAACCTAACCTAACCTAACCTAACCTAACCTAACCTAACCTAACCTAACCTAACCTAACCTAACCTAACCTAACCTAACCTAACCTAACCTAACCTAACCTAACCTAACCTAACCTAACCTAACCTAACCTAACCTAACCTAACCTAACCTAACCTAACCTAACCTAACCTAACCTAACCTAACCTAACCTAACCTAACCTAACCTAACCTAACCTAACCTAACCTAACCTAACCTAACCTAACCTAACCTAACCTAACCTAACCTAACCTAACCTAACCTAACCTAACCTAACCTAACCTAACCTAACCTAACCTAACCTAACCTAACCTAACCTAACCTAACCTAACCTAACCTAACCTAACCTAACCTAACCTAACCTAACCTAACCTAACCTAACCTAACCTAACCTAACCTAACCTAACCTAACCTAACCTAACCTAACCTAACCTAACCTAACCTAACCTAACCTAACCTAACCTAACCTAACCTAACCTAACCTAACCTAACCTAACCTAACCTAACCTAACCTAACCTAACCTAACCTAACCTAACCTAACCTAACCTAACCTAACCTAACCTAACCTAACCTAACCTAACCTAACCTAACCTAACCTAACCTAACCTAACCTAACCTAACCTAACCTAACCTAACCTAACCTAACCTAACCTAACCTAACCTAACCTAACCTAACCTAACCTAACCTAACCTAACCTAACCTAACCTAACCTAACCTAACCTAACCTAACCTAACCTAACCTAACCTAACCTAACCTAACCTAACCTAACCTAACCTAACCTAACCTAACCTAACCTAACCTAACCTAACCTAACCTAACCTAACCTAACCTAACCTAACCTAACCTAACCTAACCTAACCTAACCTAACCTAACCTAACCTAACCTAACCTAACCTAACCTAACCTAACCTAACCTAACCTAACCTAACCTAACCTAACCTAACCTAACCTAACCTAACCTAACCTAACCTAACCTAACCTAACCTAACCTAACCTAACCTAACCTAACCTAACCTAACCTAACCTAACCTAACCTAACCTAACCTAACCTAACCTAACCTAACCTAACCTAACCTAACCTAACCTAACCTAACCTAACCTAACCTAACCTAACCTAACCTAACCTAACCTAACCTAACCTAACCTAACCTAACCTAACCTAACCTAACCTAACCTAACCTAACCTAACCTAACCTAACCTAACCTAACCTAACCTAACCTAACCTAACCTAACCTAACCTAACCTAACCTAACCTAACCTAACCTAACCTAACCTAACCTAACCTAACCTAACCTAACCTAACCTAACCTAACCTAACCTAACCTAACCTAACCTAACCTAACCTAACCTAACCTAACCTAACCTAACCTAACCTAACCTAACCTAACCTAACCTAACCTAACCTAACCTAACCTAACCTAACCTAACCTAACCTAACCTAACCTAACCTAACCTAACCTAACCTAACCTAACCTAACCTAACCTAACCTAACCTAACCTAACCTAACCTAACCTAACCTAACCTAACCTAACCTAACCTAACCTAACCTAACCTAACCTAACCTAACCTAACCTAACCTAACCTAACCTAACCTAACCTAACCTAACCTAACCTAACCTAACCTAACCTAACCTAACCTAACCTAACCTAACCTAACCTAACCTAACCTAACCTAACCTAACCTAACCTAACCTAACCTAACCTAACCTAACCTAACCTAACCTAACCTAACCTAACCTAACCTAACCTAACCTAACCTAACCTAACCTAACCTAACCTAACCTAACCTAACCTAACCTAACCTAACCTAACCTAACCTAACCTAACCTAACCTAACCTAACCTAACCTAACCTAACCTAACCTAACCTAACCTAACCTAACCTAACCTAACCTAACCTAACCTAACCTAACCTAACCTAACCTAACCTAACCTAACCTAACCTAACCTAACCTAACCTAACCTAACCTAACCTAACCTAACCTAACCTAACCTAACCTAACCTAACCTAACCTAACCTAACCTAACCTAACCTAACCTAACCTAACCTAACCTAACCTAACCTAACCTAACCTAACCTAACCTAACCTAACCTAACCTAACCTAACCTAACCTAACCTAACCTAACCTAACCTAACCTAACCTAACCTAACCTAACCTAACCTAACCTAACCTAACCTAACCTAACCTAACCTAACCTAACCTAACCTAACCTAACCTAACCTAACCTAACCTAACCTAACCTAACCTAACCTAACCTAACCTAACCTAACCTAACCTAACCTAACCTAACCTAACCTAACCTAACCTAACCTAACCTAACCTAACCTAACCTAACCTAACCTAACCTAACCTAACCTAACCTAACCTAACCTAACCTAACCTAACCTAACCTAACCTAACCTAACCTAACCTAACCTAACCTAACCTAACCTAACCTAACCTAACCTAACCTAACCTAACCTAACCTAACCTAACCTAACCTAACCTAACCTAACCTAACCTAACCTAACCTAACCTAACCTAACCTAACCTAACCTAACCTAACCTAACCTAACCTAACCTAACCTAACCTAACCTAACCTAACCTAACCTAACCTAACCTAACCTAACCTAACCTAACCTAACCTAACCTAACCTAACCTAACCTAACCTAACCTAACCTAACCTAACCTAACCTAACCTAACCTAACCTAACCTAACCTAACCTAACCTAACCTAACCTAACCTAACCTAACCTAACCTAACCTAACCTAACCTAACCTAACCTAACCTAACCTAACCTAACCTAACCTAACCTAACCTAACCTAACCTAACCTAACCTAACCTAACCTAACCTAACCTAACCTAACCTAACCTAACCTAACCTAACCTAACCTAACCTAACCTAACCTAACCTAACCTAACCTAACCTAACCTAACCTAACCTAACCTAACCTAACCTAACCTAACCTAACCTAACCTAACCTAACCTAACCTAACCTAACCTAACCTAACCTAACCTAACCTAACCTAACCTAACCTAACCTAACCTAACCTAACCTAACCTAACCTAACCTAACCTAACCTAACCTAACCTAACCTAACCTAACCTAACCTAACCTAACCTAACCTAACCTAACCTAACCTAACCTAACCTAACCTAACCTAACCTAACCTAACCTAACCTAACCTAACCTAACCTAACCTAACCTAACCTAACCTAACCTAACCTAACCTAACCTAACCTAACCTAACCTAACCTAACCTAACCTAACCTAACCTAACCTAACCTAACCTAACCTAACCTAACCTAACCTAACCTAACCTAACCTAACCTAACCTAACCTAACCTAACCTAACCTAACCTAACCTAACCTAACCTAACCTAACCTAACCTAACCTAACCTAACCTAACCTAACCTAACCTAACCTAACCTAACCTAACCTAACCTAACCTAACCTAACCTAACCTAACCTAACCTAACCTAACCTAACCTAACCTAACCTAACCTAACCTAACCTAACCTAACCTAACCTAACCTAACCTAACCTAACCTAACCTAACCTAACCTAACCTAACCTAACCTAACCTAACCTAACCTAACCTAACCTAACCTAACCTAACCTAACCTAACCTAACCTAACCTAACCTAACCTAACCTAACCTAACCTAACCTAACCTAACCTAACCTAACCTAACCTAACCTAACCTAACCTAACCTAACCTAACCTAACCTAACCTAACCTAACCTAACCTAACCTAACCTAACCTAACCTAACCTAACCTAACCTAACCTAACCTAACCTAACCTAACCTAACCTAACCTAACCTAACCTAACCTAACCTAACCTAACCTAACCTAACCTAACCTAACCTAACCTAACCTAACCTAACCTAACCTAACCTAACCTAACCTAACCTAACCTAACCTAACCTAACCTAACCTAACCTAACCTAACCTAACCTAACCTAACCTAACCTAACCTAACCTAACCTAACCTAACCTAACCTAACCTAACCTAACCTAACCTAACCTAACCTAACCTAACCTAACCTAACCTAACCTAACCTAACCTAACCTAACCTAACCTAACCTAACCTAACCTAACCTAACCTAACCTAACCTAACCTAACCTAACCTAACCTAACCTAACCTAACCTAACCTAACCTAACCTAACCTAACCTAACCTAACCTAACCTAACCTAACCTAACCTAACCTAACCTAACCTAACCTAACCTAACCTAACCTAACCTAACCTAACCTAACCTAACCTAACCTAACCTAACCTAACCTAACCTAACCTAACCTAACCTAACCTAACCTAACCTAACCTAACCTAACCTAACCTAACCTAACCTAACCTAACCTAACCTAACCTAACCTAACCTAACCTAACCTAACCTAACCTAACCTAACCTAACCTAACCTAACCTAACCTAACCTAACCTAACCTAACCTAACCTAACCTAACCTAACCTAACCTAACCTAACCTAACCTAACCTAACCTAACCTAACCTAACCTAACCTAACCTAACCTAACCTAACCTAACCTAACCTAACCTAACCTAACCTAACCTAACCTAACCTAACCTAACCTAACCTAACCTAACCTAACCTAACCTAACCTAACCTAACCTAACCTAACCTAACCTAACCTAACCTAACCTAACCTAACCTAACCTAACCTAACCTAACCTAACCTAACCTAACCTAACCTAACCTAACCTAACCTAACCTAACCTAACCTAACCTAACCTAACCTAACCTAACCTAACCTAACCTAACCTAACCTAACCTAACCTAACCTAACCTAACCTAACCTAACCTAACCTAACCTAACCTAACCTAACCTAACCTAACCTAACCTAACCTAACCTAACCTAACCTAACCTAACCTAACCTAACCTAACCTAACCTAACCTAACCTAACCTAACCTAACCTAACCTAACCTAACCTAACCTAACCTAACCTAACCTAACCTAACCTAACCTAACCTAACCTAACCTAACCTAACCTAACCTAACCTAACCTAACCTAACCTAACCTAACCTAACCTAACCTAACCTAACCTAACCTAACCTAACCTAACCTAACCTAACCTAACCTAACCTAACCTAACCTAACCTAACCTAACCTAACCTAACCTAACCTAACCTAACCTAACCTAACCTAACCTAACCTAACCTAACCTAACCTAACCTAACCTAACCTAACCTAACCTAACCTAACCTAACCTAACCTAACCTAACCTAACCTAACCTAACCTAACCTAACCTAACCTAACCTAACCTAACCTAACCTAACCTAACCTAACCTAACCTAACCTAACCTAACCTAACCTAACCTAACCTAACCTAACCTAACCTAACCTAACCTAACCTAACCTAACCTAACCTAACCTAACCTAACCTAACCTAACCTAACCTAACCTAACCTAACCTAACCTAACCTAACCTAACCTAACCTAACCTAACCTAACCTAACCTAACCTAACCTAACCTAACCTAACCTAACCTAACCTAACCTAACCTAACCTAACCTAACCTAACCTAACCTAACCTAACCTAACCTAACCTAACCTAACCTAACCTAACCTAACCTAACCTAACCTAACCTAACCTAACCTAACCTAACCTAACCTAACCTAACCTAACCTAACCTAACCTAACCTAACCTAACCTAACCTAACCTAACCTAACCTAACCTAACCTAACCTAACCTAACCTAACCTAACCTAACCTAACCTAACCTAACCTAACCTAACCTAACCTAACCTAACCTAACCTAACCTAACCTAACCTAACCTAACCTAACCTAACCTAACCTAACCTAACCTAACCTAACCTAACCTAACCTAACCTAACCTAACCTAACCTAACCTAACCTAACCTAACCTAACCTAACCTAACCTAACCTAACCTAACCTAACCTAACCTAACCTAACCTAACCTAACCTAACCTAACCTAACCTAACCTAACCTAACCTAACCTAACCTAACCTAACCTAACCTAACCTAACCTAACCTAACCTAACCTAACCTAACCTAACCTAACCTAACCTAACCTAACCTAACCTAACCTAACCTAACCTAACCTAACCTAACCTAACCTAACCTAACCTAACCTAACCTAACCTAACCTAACCTAACCTAACCTAACCTAACCTAACCTAACCTAACCTAACCTAACCTAACCTAACCTAACCTAACCTAACCTAACCTAACCTAACCTAACCTAACCTAACCTAACCTAACCTAACCTAACCTAACCTAACCTAACCTAACCTAACCTAACCTAACCTAACCTAACCTAACCTAACCTAACCTAACCTAACCTAACCTAACCTAACCTAACCTAACCTAACCTAACCTAACCTAACCTAACCTAACCTAACCTAACCTAACCTAACCTAACCTAACCTAACCTAACCTAACCTAACCTAACCTAACCTAACCTAACCTAACCTAACCTAACCTAACCTAACCTAACCTAACCTAACCTAACCTAACCTAACCTAACCTAACCTAACCTAACCTAACCTAACCTAACCTAACCTAACCTAACCTAACCTAACCTAACCTAACCTAACCTAACCTAACCTAACCTAACCTAACCTAACCTAACCTAACCTAACCTAACCTAACCTAACCTAACCTAACCTAACCTAACCTAACCTAACCTAACCTAACCTAACCTAACCTAACCTAACCTAACCTAACCTAACCTAACCTAACCTAACCTAACCTAACCTAACCTAACCTAACCTAACCTAACCTAACCTAACCTAACCTAACCTAACCTAACCTAACCTAACCTAACCTAACCTAACCTAACCTAACCTAACCTAACCTAACCTAACCTAACCTAACCTAACCTAACCTAACCTAACCTAACCTAACCTAACCTAACCTAACCTAACCTAACCTAACCTAACCTAACCTAACCTAACCTAACCTAACCTAACCTAACCTAACCTAACCTAACCTAACCTAACCTAACCTAACCTAACCTAACCTAACCTAACCTAACCTAACCTAACCTAACCTAACCTAACCTAACCTAACCTAACCTAACCTAACCTAACCTAACCTAACCTAACCTAACCTAACCTAACCTAACCTAACCTAACCTAACCTAACCTAACCTAACCTAACCTAACCTAACCTAACCTAACCTAACCTAACCTAACCTAACCTAACCTAACCTAACCTAACCTAACCTAACCTAACCTAACCTAACCTAACCTAACCTAACCTAACCTAACCTAACCTAACCTAACCTAACCTAACCTAACCTAACCTAACCTAACCTAACCTAACCTAACCTAACCTAACCTAACCTAACCTAACCTAACCTAACCTAACCTAACCTAACCTAACCTAACCTAACCTAACCTAACCTAACCTAACCTAACCTAACCTAACCTAACCTAACCTAACCTAACCTAACCTAACCTAACCTAACCTAACCTAACCTAACCTAACCTAACCTAACCTAACCTAACCTAACCTAACCTAACCTAACCTAACCTAACCTAACCTAACCTAACCTAACCTAACCTAACCTAACCTAACCTAACCTAACCTAACCTAACCTAACCTAACCTAACCTAACCTAACCTAACCTAACCTAACCTAACCTAACCTAACCTAACCTAACCTAACCTAACCTAACCTAACCTAACCTAACCTAACCTAACCTAACCTAACCTAACCTAACCTAACCTAACCTAACCTAACCTAACCTAACCTAACCTAACCTAACCTAACCTAACCTAACCTAACCTAACCTAACCTAACCTAACCTAACCTAACCTAACCTAACCTAACCTAACCTAACCTAACCTAACCTAACCTAACCTAACCTAACCTAACCTAACCTAACCTAACCTAACCTAACCTAACCTAACCTAACCTAACCTAACCTAACCTAACCTAACCTAACCTAACCTAACCTAACCTAACCTAACCTAACCTAACCTAACCTAACCTAACCTAACCTAACCTAACCTAACCTAACCTAACCTAACCTAACCTAACCTAACCTAACCTAACCTAACCTAACCTAACCTAACCTAACCTAACCTAACCTAACCTAACCTAACCTAACCTAACCTAACCTAACCTAACCTAACCTAACCTAACCTAACCTAACCTAACCTAACCTAACCTAACCTAACCTAACCTAACCTAACCTAACCTAACCTAACCTAACCTAACCTAACCTAACCTAACCTAACCTAACCTAACCTAACCTAACCTAACCTAACCTAACCTAACCTAACCTAACCTAACCTAACCTAACCTAACCTAACCTAACCTAACCTAACCTAACCTAACCTAACCTAACCTAACCTAACCTAACCTAACCTAACCTAACCTAACCTAACCTAACCTAACCTAACCTAACCTAACCTAACCTAACCTAACCTAACCTAACCTAACCTAACCTAACCTAACCTAACCTAACCTAACCTAACCTAACCTAACCTAACCTAACCTAACCTAACCTAACCTAACCTAACCTAACCTAACCTAACCTAACCTAACCTAACCTAACCTAACCTAACCTAACCTAACCTAACCTAACCTAACCTAACCTAACCTAACCTAACCTAACCTAACCTAACCTAACCTAACCTAACCTAACCTAACCTAACCTAACCTAACCTAACCTAACCTAACCTAACCTAACCTAACCTAACCTAACCTAACCTAACCTAACCTAACCTAACCTAACCTAACCTAACCTAACCTAACCTAACCTAACCTAACCTAACCTAACCTAACCTAACCTAACCTAACCTAACCTAACCTAACCTAACCTAACCTAACCTAACCTAACCTAACCTAACCTAACCTAACCTAACCTAACCTAACCTAACCTAACCTAACCTAACCTAACCTAACCTAACCTAACCTAACCTAACCTAACCTAACCTAACCTAACCTAACCTAACCTAACCTAACCTAACCTAACCTAACCTAACCTAACCTAACCTAACCTAACCTAACCTAACCTAACCTAACCTAACCTAACCTAACCTAACCTAACCTAACCTAACCTAACCTAACCTAACCTAACCTAACCTAACCTAACCTAACCTAACCTAACCTAACCTAACCTAACCTAACCTAACCTAACCTAACCTAACCTAACCTAACCTAACCTAACCTAACCTAACCTAACCTAACCTAACCTAACCTAACCTAACCAACCAGTCGCGCGCTAAGTCCCGTGCGTGCACGACACTTCTAAGTGTAGCGGCTACCCAAACAAAGTCTTAAAAATCAGTTTTAGTGGCAAAAACAAGTGAAAACACAAAAACGATATATCATTTTGTAGAACTCTTAAAGCGCTATCGAATGGTGTAATTCTCGGAAAAATCGATAAAGTTTTCGCCGAGTTATAAGTGAAAAACTGAAAAGTTACTCCGGATTTAAAGACAAAGTCGCGTGCGGCGCAAGATTTGTCGCGATAAGCACCAAATTTTTAAGTGCTATTTTGTGCGCAATTAAACAGTGAACGTGTCTTCAAAATCTCAGATTTTTTGGACGTGAAATAAAATTTTGGTGACAAGTTATATGCAAAAAACTTTTTTGTAAAATCAGTTTTCGGCAAAAATTAATATCAAAAACTTAATTTAAAATTCTTTCAAAAATACTGTGGTGTAGTACTCAGTGTGGGGAATCCAAATCTGTGCCGTGGCGATTTTTATCTCCACGGAATAAAAAGTTATAAACATTATAAACTTTGTGCAAAATTACACGGAACACTTTAGAGGGTCTAAACAACCCCCAATCCCCAACGCTGGACAGCGGACTCGCCCTTATCAGAAAGGGCAAAGCCGCCTACACCTCTCTTCCAACGGAGTAACCGGAATTGGGATGGCTGGCTAAAGAACAAGGGTGAGTGCGGTCCCGGAAGGGATGTCTTGATTATTAACTTAAAATTCCCCCCTTTCCCCATAAATTCGGAGCAGAGATATATATACTATTAGATTCTCCTCTTATTTAACATGCCTTATGCAAAATTTCAACCCCGGGAGTCCCTTAGTTTTGGAATAAACTCAATTTCCGGCGAGATTCGCTCGGCCGGAAACCCGCAAAATTAAGTTTGTTTGGGGTGTTTTTAATGGGGAAGTTCTTTCCATCGGGTTTTTGTCATGTTCCCGGGGACCTAGATGGACAGAATTTCGCATATCCCATTAAAAACGCCTCCTCTTCCTGGATCTAAACTTTGTTTCGCCCAAAATCATCCAGGAAAAAACCACGTTGTCGAAATGACGTAATTTTTCGTGTCTATTAGGCGTGGCGTCATTCCGATCACGTGATCGTGGCGTGCCATCGTCATCGGCTTGGTCAGGCGCGAGCTGATTTAAGCCTGTGACGTCACACCACTATTTATTTTGTATGGAGATGAAATCACGCGGCGGCTGCGTGAATACCACGTGACCGCCGCGTGATCGAGTCTTCTCCTTAACTCGGTAGAGGCCGGTACCTAGATCCCGACCCGACACCGGGTCCGGAGACACGGTGTTTACGATTGGAAACATCGGGTCCGGACCCGATATCGGGTCAAACCTACTTCTGGGGGTGCGACAGAAATGTCGCAGTGTCGTGCGACAGACCTGCGGCATGTATTTCTGACACACCCTCCCCCCCGCCCCCAATAACCAACATCCAAAATTACCTCCCCCGCCCACATCCTGCCGCCATACATGCCCTACCTAGTCCTATAGAGAGTTAATTCTGAAATCCCCAAAAAGAAATCCACCTCCATCCTTTGCATCCCCCCATATTTTCGAAATCTAAAAATGGACCCCATAACCCAGGTAGTTCCTCCACACACCCCCACAAAAATTTTTAGTTACAGTTTGTCCCGTCGCAGGGAAATGGCGGTAAAT
>CAMTZC010000025.1:19877500-19895000 GCA_947086505.1 Morpho deidamia | reverse complement strand
CTAACCTAACCTAACCTAACCTAACCTAACCTAACCTAACCTAACCTAACCTAACCTAACCTAACCTAACCTAACCTAACCTAACCTAACCTAACCTAACCTAACCTAACCTAACCTAACCTAACCTAACCTAACCTAACCTAACCTAACCTAACCTAACCTAACCTAACCTAACCTAACCTAACCTAACCTAACCTAACCTAACCTAACCTAACCTAACCTAACCTAACCTAACCTAACCTAACCTAACCTAACCTAACCTAACCTAACCTAACCTAACCTAACCTAACCTAACCTAACCTAACCTAACCTAACCTAACCTAACCTAACCTAACCTAACCTAACCTAACCTAACCTAACCTAACCTAACCTAACCTAACCTAACCTAACCTAACCTAACCTAACCTAACCTAACCTAACCTAACCTAACCTAACCTAACCTAACCTAACCTAACCTAACCTAACCTAACCTAACCTAACCTAACCTAACCTAACCTAACCTAACCTAACCTAACCTAACCTAACCTAACCTAACCTAACCTAACCTAACCTAACCTAACCTAACCTAACCTAACCTAACCTAACCTAACCTAACCTAACCTAACCTAACCTAACCTAACCTAACCTAACCTAACCTAACCTAACCTAACCTAACCTAACCTAACCTAACCTAACCTAACCTAACCTAACCTAACCTAACCTAACCTAACCTAACCTAACCTAACCTAACCTAACCTAACCTAACCTAACCTAACCTAACCTAACCTAACCTAACCTAACCTAACCTAACCTAACCTAACCTAACCTAACCTAACCTAACCTAACCTAACCTAACCTAACCTAACCTAACCTAACCTAACCTAACCTAACCTAACCTAACCTAACCTAACCTAACCTTTTTTTTTTTTTTTTTGAACAGGAAAAAACCCCTTATGGGTACCGCCGCCCGCGGGGTCAGACGACGGTTATGTCGGACTCGCACCGACTAAAACAACCTGTGTGCTCCACCACGCTGCTGGTGGCGGGTGCAGGGTGCCTTATTTGACCCCACTCCCGCCAGCAGCAACTCTGAACCCCAGAGTGCGCCACCTCTGGGTCGGGGCCTCTCTAAAAGTGGCCCCTCCCTCCGCTGGACGATGCATCGGGAGCACCAGATGCATCGACCGCCTCGGGGACCTTATAAGGAGGGCGTCCGAATAAACCCCGTTCGGAACGCCCAGAAGGTCCCCGTTAGGGCGGCATGCGATGGTCTTGGACGAGTCGCCTGCGCCCGGCTCGCCTGCGGCGGATCGGATCCCGAGACTCGACTTCCCGGACCCGCTCCGCCGCCTCCTTCTGCGAAATGACGTGCTCGCAGAAGGAGGCCATCGCTGCCCACGACCTCTCCCTGTCCACCATGGCACGAACCACAGTGGGCAAGGAGAGGTCGCGCCCCACCTGTGCCACGAGCTCCGCCCGCTGAACCGCCCAAGCTGGACAGTCCGCGAGCGTGTGCAACGCCGTGTCGGAATCGGCGCCGCACTCGTGGCACACACCGGACGCTTCGCGCCGGGCCACCCGCCACAGATACCACCCGAAACAACCATGTCCGGAGAGCACCTGCGTCAGGCGGAAGGTGAGGACCCCATGCCTCCTGGCGACCCAGCCCTGGAGAATGGGCTGGATGGCCGAAATCGTCCAGCCTCCTGCACTGGGCGATTCCAGCCGCCGCCTCCATTGGCGGAGGAGCTCCTGCTGAGCCTCCCTCCGCCAATCTACCTCTACCACCGCCGAGTCTCCCCCCGATGAACGGGCTTCAACTCTGCGGCGGTAGGCCTGAGCGAGCACCTTGGCCTCCAGGTCCCAGGGAGGGGACCCGGCCAAGGCGCAGGCCGCCTCGCCGGAAATGGTCCGGTAGCCCCGCACGAGTCTGACCGCCATGATCCTCTGCGCTCCACGCAGCAGAGGCAGGGACCCCGCAGTCAGCCGCTCCGCCCACACGGGAGCGCCGTACAGGGCCATAGAGCGGACCACTCCGGCATAAAGGCGCCGGCAGCCTGCATTAGGCCCCCCCAAATTCGGGAGGAGCCTGCTCAGGGCTCCGGCGGTCGCCGTTAACTTGGGGGCGAGCCGCCGGAAGTGGGCCTCGAACGTCCATCGGCTGTCGAGGAGCAATCCCAGGTACCGTAGAGTACCCGAGATTTCGATGGACGTCCCGCCCACCATCAACCGGGAGCCCACTGGGGGCGCCATCCGAGGCCTGTGGAAGCAAATGGCCTCGGATTTCTCCAAAGCCACCCCCAGTCCTAACCGGCGAATCCGCGCCACGACGTGTGCGGTGGCCGCGGTCGCCAGCACACGGGCATCCCGGTGGGTGCCCGCACGGGCAGTCACCAGGGTGTCGTCTGCGTAACAAAACAGACGGACCCCCGGAAGCATTTGCCCGCGCAGCACCCAGTCGTAGCCGATGTTCCACAGAAGGGGGCCAAGAACCGACCCCTGTGGAACACCGCACGACATCCTCCGCTCCTTCCACCCACCCCCAGCCGTCGGGTACCCGACAGCGCGGTCGGCCAGATAATTACCGACAACACGCTGCAGGTACATGGGGATGCGGTGGAAGCGTAGGGCCTCCTTGATCACTCCCCAGGGCAAGGTGTTGAAAGCGTTAGCGATGTCCAACGACACCGCCAACACAACCTCGCCCCGAGTTGTCGCCTCCTCCGCCAGATGTCTTACACCCTCGATACAGTCGAGGGTGGACCTGCCCTGGCGGAATCCGCACTGGAGACGACTGAGGTCGGGCCCTACCTCCTGGAGGTGCTGGACTATGCGGGAAGCTATTATTCGTTCGAGCAGCTTCCCCGCCTCGTCCAGCAAAACGATGGGCCGATACGCGGAGGGTGTATCGGCCGGTTTACCCTCCTTCTTAAGCAGGACCAGTCTCCCCGTTTTCCACCTACGGGGAAAGAGGCCCTGCTCGAGGCAGGCACTGTATGTTGCCCTGAGTTGAGACTCCATCGGACCCAGGGCAAGAGACCAGGCGCGCCCAGGGATGCCGTCCGGCCCAGGGGCAGTGTTCTTCGTCTTCATCCGACTCACCGCCCCGGCTAACTCCCACTCCGACACCCCCGGCGCACCTGATACAGTGCCGTCCTCCTCCTCCAGAGGCGCCATACGAGGCGGAACCACCTCGGCCGTCTGCGGGAACAGGGTTTCCACGACAGATTCGAGGAAATCTGGCCGAAGGCTCTCGGTAAGGGGGGGAGCGCGGGCGCGAAGCTTCTTCCGCGCCGCTTTGTACGGCCTCCCCCACGGATCCCGATCGAGCTCCTCGGCCATCTCCTTGTGGGCCCTGTCCTTAGCCTCGGCGATGGCCACCCGCAAAGTAGCGCGGGCAGCCCTGTAGGCCTCGTAACGGCGCCTCTCCTCTTCGACGTCGCGTCGCCTGCGACGCCTGTAGCGGGATAACCGGTAGCGCACAGCTCTGCACTGGTCTCGCAGCTGCGCCAGCTCCTCCGACCACCAGTATACCCCGCATGCCGGCCCTGTGCATCGCACCCTCGGCATGGCGTCGCAAACGAGCGACATCCGCCGCTGCAGGTCCTCCACCTCCGCGGCTACATCCCCCCCCGTGGGCCCTGCCACCCACGCCTGGACAATTGCGGCCTCGACCAAGAACTCGGGGTCCATTTTCTTCAAAGACCACCGAGGGCCGCCACTTCTATTAGACCGGGAAGAAGTGGGAGTGGGAGTGGGGCGCGTGGAGACCTCGAACCATATGTACCGATGGTCCGAGAGAGACTCCGCACCCACCTTTACCTCCCAATTACTGACACACGGTGACATGGCGGCGTCGACAAAGGTGACGTCGACTTTGGAGCCGCCATTCCATCGTACACATGTGTCAGCATCCCCCCGGTTCATGACGACGAGCCCGGTCGAGGCAAGCCAACTGTCCAGGAACGTTCCCCGGATACACGTAACTGGAGACCCCCACGCAGCGGATTTTGCATTGAGGTCTCCAGCCAGGATCACCTTCTCAGGGCGCAACCTTGCCACCAAAACGCCGATCTCAGCCATAAAAAGCTCAAAGCTCGAGAACGGCGCATTCGGTGAGAAGTAGACACCGATCACGAACATGTCTCCGATTCTAGCCGAGACATATCCGTTCCCCCTCACAACGCTCTCCAGGGCTGGGGAGCCAACTGCAGCCCTGGAAGCAATGGCCACATCCCCCAGACGATCTGCGACCCACTCCTCGCCCGACGGGACGAAGAGAGGCTCGGATACCACCGCGACATGTACCATGCGCTCTGCCATGGCCTGAAAGAGCAAGTCCTGGGCCCCGCCAGAGCGCATGATATTCGCCTGGAGAAATCGGTATTTCGTGAGGGCCATTACTGATTGATTTCCATAGTCTCCATTCCCCGGCTCATGGTAGCTCGAGCCGGGCTGGTGGCAGGTTGTGAGGGGACCCTCGGGCCATCACCCCCCCTTCCTCTCCTCATCGGGACGGACGGTGCCTTGCACTGCCCGCCCCCCGCCCTATGATCGGCCTTCAGCCCTGCCCGTTGGCAGCTCCCACAATGTGGGGCAGCCGAGCAGGACTGGGCCTTGTGGCCGCTCTTGCCGCAGCGATAGCATTCATCGCTGCGGTCAACTGTCGATCGACATTCCGCCCGCAGGTGCCCCTTCTCTAGGCACCTGAAGCAGCGGCGTGGGCGGGCCTCGAGCAAGTGGACGCGGGCCGAGACCCAACCCACCAAAACCCTGCCAATCGTCACCACCTTTTTGGCCGCTGCAACCGGAACCCTGAGCCATATGGAGCCTAAGCCTCCGTCTGACCAGCGGATCACCCCTGTTGTGATATCCTGTCTGGAGCATTCTCCTGTCCGAGCGATGGCAACAGCTACGTCCTCCTCAGTTGTGGAGTCATCTAGACCCACGAGGCGTAGTTCCGCGCATTTCGTGGGCGTAGTGACCCGCACCGCTGGCTCATCTCTGAACAACTCACGGATCCGGCCAGCTAGAACTCCAGCCTTCTCCTCCTTTGTGGGACCGGAAATTTCAAACATCCGGGCCCCGGTGGCAGCCTTCTTGACCCTCATGCCACCGTCCAAGCCAAGGTCGTCAATCTTGACATTGTTTTTGGCCCGGGATAACCACTACAGCCGCTGAGCGTGGGGTCTGGAGTTTCCTCCCCCCTTTCTTTGGCTGCGACTGAACGGTGGTGGCAACGGGTTTATTTACCTTGGCAGATTGCGGCTTCGCCTTTGCCTTGGTACCCTTCCGTGCCACAACATTCCAGCCCTCACTCATAGAAGCGGGGGCTGGTGGTAGCGGTCGTGGCTCTGGAAGAGCCCGTTTCGCCTCTGCCAAGGATTTCTTCTTCTTGGCCTTGGCCTTTCCCTTCTTTCCGGCCGTCGTTGCTGAGGGGGCCGATCCAACTGGAGCAGGATCAACCACCCTGATTTCAGGCCGCTTAGCCCTAGAAGGCCGGCTAGAGACTACCGCTGCTTCCTTTCTGGGAGCCTCTGTCACAGTTTTGGCCGCCGCCTCCGCCCTTCTTTTGTCCGAGGCCAACGGCGGCCTTAGTCTCTCCTCTGGTGGGAGCCGACACTCGAAACTGTCTAACCGCGCTGTGATGATATTCTGGAGTCTATCCATCTCCTCGTCGATGGTAAGACCCCTTGCGGTTGTTGTACCCTTTTTGGGAGCTGCCTCCCCGCTTGACGCCGATTTGGCACAAGTCATCATCTCTTTTATCGTCGCAATCTCAACTGACAGATTGTTGATGACTTGTACCAACCTTTTATTCTCTTCTCTGAGGAGTCGATTCTCCTCGGATTCCGACCTCTCGGTTAGGACCTTAGCAGCCTCCTCGATGGTTTGGGCCACCCTGTTCAGGGTTCCTCTACACGAACCATTGAGGTTTCTTGACTTGCTAACAGTCAGCCTCATCTTCGCCGCATTCTCCGCAAGGATGCCGCTAACACGGGACGTGTCAACCTCCGTTAGAGCCAATTGTGGCGGAACTACCTTTGAGCTGGCCGACGCCGATCTCGATGAGCGACCACTCAGCACCTCACCCGACGCGTCCATGAAAACCTCTTCGTCCTCAGGCTCACCACACTCTAAGGCGTCACGAGCCTCACGTAGGCCGAATTTCGAGCCACTCGCACGGGATCTGGTGTCCGCTTTCTTCGCGTCCAGATCCTCATCCGAATCAGCGGGGCTCCCACGATCCGTCCTGTCCCTTTTCTTTGAGCGGACACGTTTACCCGTGCCGCTCATGTCCTCCAAAGATACGCATTTTGTTAGGTCCTGCAGAGAAACCGAGCATTCTCCCAAGATCGGACTCCGAGAACCAGATCCGCATCCAATCCTTCTGGAACTGCGCGCAGGATTGCGCCGCGTTCCCACACACGTATCCGCGGAAACACCAGCCAAGCCGGTTTCAATTCCGCAGACACCCCCTCCTGTCTCCTCCGAAGCATTGGTTGCCCCCCCAGATACAATGGGGCGACCGAGGCCAGTATTGCACGGCACCCGCAAAATTAAATTCGCGGACTGCGGCGCAACACTGGTCGCGGTGAGGGATTCCCCGGGTGAACCGGGACCCTCCTGGGTAGTCGTTACTTTTTGTTTGTCCATGCTTCATATTTTTAGTTTTTGGTTACCCTAACGACCGAACTCCCATCGGCCATTCATCTCGTCGGCAGGTATGACCTTGAGATTGGGTGAGGCCCTCGCGACTGGATACCCCCCAGCCACTCATCCCCTCGGCGAGCCCCAAAAACCTTGGGATTAGGGGTAATTTTTTAGAGAGGTTTTCTTCCTCGCGACCCGAAGGTCCCCGCTCCCATCGCTGGGTTTACGGGTTTGGCTGACGGAGGCCGAAGCCGTGTCCAGCAAGACTTAAACTAAGCCAAAACCAAACGCGCCAACCAATTGAGGACTCATTCCCCCCAGAGCCCCCAGCCTATCAGAAATGCCCTCTGCAGACAGAGGGACAATCAGAATCAGCAACCCTACCCCCCTACCCCACGGTCCGTTCGCCAGGTCCAGGGAATACATATTTCATTATTCCGTAGGCCTGCCCAGGGTGCGCCACGAGGAGGCCAACCGCTAAAGCACCCCAACCTAACCTAACCTAACCTAACCTAACCTAACCTAACCTAACCTAACCTAACCTAACCTAACCTAACCTAACCTAACCTAACCTAACCTAACCTAACCTAACCTAACCTAACCTAACCTAACCTAACCTAACCTAACCTAACCTAACCTAACCTAACCTAACCTAACCTAACCTAACCTAACCTAACCTAACCTAACCTAACCTAACCTAACCTAACCTAACCTAACCTAACCTAACCTAACCTAACCTAACCTAACCTAACCTAACCTAACCTAACCTAACCTAACCTAACCTAACCTAACCTAACCTAACCTAACCTAACCTAACCTAACCTAACCTAACCTAACCTAACCTAACCTAACCTAACCTAACCTAACCTAACCTAACCTAACCTAACCTAACCTAACCTAACCTAACCTAACCTAACCTAACCTAACCTAACCTAACCTAACCTAACCTAACCTAACCTAACCTAACCTAACCTAACCTAACCTAACCTAACCTAACCTAACCTAACCTAACCTAACCTAACCTAACCTAACCTAACCTAACCTAACCTAACCTAACCTAACCTAACCTAACCTAACCTAACCTAACCTAACCTAACCTAACCTAACCTAACCTAACCTAACCTAACCTAACCTAACCTAACCTAACCTAACCTAACCTAACCTAACCTAACCTAACCTAACCTAACCTAACCTAACCTAACCTAACCTAACCTAACCTAACCTAACCTAACCTAACCTAACCTAACCTAACCTAACCTAACCTAACCTAACCTAACCTAACCTAACCTAACCTAACCTAACCTAACCTAACCTAACCTAACCTAACCTAACCTAACCTAACCTAACCTAACCTAACCTAACCTAACCTAACCTAACCTAACCTAACCTAACCTAACCTAACCTAACCTAACCTAACCTAACCTAACCTAACCTAACCTAACCTAACCTAACCTAACCTAACCTAACCTAACCTAACCTAACCTAACCTAACCTAACCTAACCTAACCTAACCTAACCTAACCTAACCTAACCTAACCTAACCTAACCTAACCTAACCTAACCTAACCTAACCTAACCTAACCTAACCTAACCTAACCTAACCTAACCTAACCTAACCTAACCTAACCTAACCTAACCTAACCTAACCTAACCTAACCTAACCTAACCTAACCTAACCTAACCTAACCTAACCTAACCTAACCTAACCTAACCTAACCTAACCTAACCTAACCTAACCTAACCTAACCTAACCTAACCTAACCTAACCTAACCTAACCTAACCTAACCTAACCTAACCTAACCTAACCTAACCTAACCTAACCTAACCTAACCTAACCTAACCTAACCTAACCTAACCTAACCTAACCTAACCTAACCTAACCTAACCTAACCTAACCTAACCTAACCTAACCTAACCTAACCTAACCTAACCTAACCTAACCTAACCTAACCTAACCTAACCTAACCTAACCTAACCTAACCTAACCTAACCTAACCTAACCTAACCTAACCTAACCTAACCTAACCTAACCTAACCTAACCTAACCTAACCTAACCTAACCTAACCTAACCTAACCTAACCTAACCTAACCTAACCTAACCTAACCTAACCTAACCTAACCTAACCTAACCTAACCTAACCTAACCTAACCTAACCTAACCTAACCTAACCTAACCTAACCTAACCTAACCTAACCTAACCTAACCTAACCTAACCTAACCTAACCTAACCTAACCTAACCTAACCTAACCTAACCTAACCTAACCTAACCTAACCTAACCTAACCTAACCTAACCTAACCTAACCTAACCTAACCTAACCTAACCTAACCTAACCTAACCTAACCTAACCTAACCTAACCTAACCTAACCTAACCTAACCTAACCTAACCTAACCTAACCTAACCTAACCTAACCTAACCTAACCTAACCTAACCTAACCTAACCTAACCTAACCTAACCTAACCTAACCTAACCTAACCTAACCTAACCTAACCTAACCTAACCTAACCTAACCTAACCTAACCTAACCTAACCTAACCTAACCTAACCTAACCTAACCTAACCTAACCTAACCTAACCTAACCTAACCTAACCTAACCTAACCTAACCTAACCTAACCTAACCTAACCTAACCTAACCTAACCTAACCTAACCTAACCTAACCTAACCTAACCTAACCTAACCTAACCTAACCTAACCTAACCTAACCTAACCTAACCTAACCTAACCTAACCTAACCTAACCTAACCTAACCTAACCTAACCTAACCTAACCTAACCTAACCTAACCTAACCTAACCTAACCTAACCTAACCTAACCTAACCTAACCTAACCTAACCTAACCTAACCTAACCTAACCTAACCTAACCTAACCTAACCTAACCTAACCTAACCTAACCTAACCTAACCTAACCTAACCTAACCTAACCTAACCTAACCTAACCTAACCTAACCTAACCTAACCTAACCTAACCTAACCTAACCTAACCTAACCTAACCTAACCTAACCTAACCTAACCTAACCTAACCTAACCTAACCTAACCTAACCTAACCTAACCTAACCTAAC
Source organism: Morpho deidamia (assembly GCA_947086505.1). Taxonomy (NCBI): domain Eukaryota; kingdom Metazoa; phylum Arthropoda; class Insecta; order Lepidoptera; family Nymphalidae; genus Morpho; species Morpho deidamia. Next base: position 19,885,295 of record CAMTZC010000025.1, on the reverse strand, counting down.
CTAACCTAACCTAACCTAACCTAACCTAACCTAACCTAACCTAACCTAACCTAACCTAACCTAACCTAACCTAACCTAACCTAACCTAACCTAACCTAACCTAACCTAACCTAACCTAACCTAACCTAACCTAACCTAACCTAACCTAACCTAACCTAACCTAACCTAACCTAACCTAACCTAACCTAACCTAACCTAACCTAACCTAACCTAACCTAACCTAACCTAACCTAACCTAACCTAACCTAACCTAACCTAACCTAACCTAACCTAACCTAACCTAACCTAACCTAACCTAACCTAACCTAACCTAACCTAACCTAACCTAACCTAACCTAACCTAACCTAACCTAACCTAACCTAACCTAACCTAACCTAACCTAACCTAACCTAACCTAACCTAACCTAACCTAACCTAACCTAACCTAACCTAACCTAACCTAACCTAACCTAACCTAACCTAACCTAACCTAACCTAACCTAACCTAACCTAACCTAACCTAACCTAACCTAACCTAACCTAACCTAACCTAACCTAACCTAACCTAACCTAACCTAACCTAACCTAACCTAACCTAACCTAACCTAACCTAACCTAACCTAACCTAACCTAACCTAACCTAACCTAACCTAACCTAACCTAACCTAACCTAACCTAACCTAACCTAACCTAACCTAACCTAACCTAACCTAACCTAACCTAACCTAACCTAACCTAACCTAACCTAACCTAACCTAACCTAACCTAACCTAACCTAACCTAACCTAACCTAACCTAACCTAACCTAACCTAACCTAACCTAACCTAACCTAACCTAACCTAACCTAACCTAACCTAACCTAACCTAACCTAACCTAACCTAACCTAACCTAACCTAACCTAACCTAACCTAACCTAACCTAACCTAACCTAACCTAACCTAACCTAACCTAACCTAACCTAACCTAACCTAACCTAACCTAACCTAACCTAACCTAACCTAACCTAACCTAACCTAACCTAACCTAACCTAACCTAACCTAACCTAACCTAACCTAACCTAACCTAACCTAACCTAACCTAACCTAACCTAACCTAACCTAACCTAACCTAACCTAACCTAACCTAACCTAACCTAACCTAACCTAACCTAACCTAACCTAACCTAACCTAACCTAACCTAACCTAACCTAACCTAACCTAACCTAACCTAACCTAACCTAACCTAACCTAACCTAACCTAACCTAACCTAACCTAACCTAACCTAACCTAACCTAACCTAACCTAACCTAACCTAACCTAACCTAACCTAACCTAACCTAACCTAACCTAACCTAACCTAACCTAACCTAACCTAACCTAACCTAACCTAACCTAACCTAACCTAACCTAACCTAACCTAACCTAACCTAACCTAACCTAACCTAACCTAACCTAACCTAACCTAACCTAACCTAACCTAACCTAACCTAACCTAACCTAACCTAACCTAACCTAACCTAACCTAACCTAACCTAACCTAACCTAACCTAACCTAACCTAACCTAACCTAACCTAACCTAACCTAACCTAACCTAACCTAACCTAACCTAACCTAACCTAACCTAACCTAACCTAACCTAACCTAACCTAACCTAACCTAACCTAACCTAACCTAACCTAACCTAACCTAACCTAACCTAACCTAACCTAACCTAACCTAACCTAACCTAACCTAACCTAACCTAACCTAACCTAACCTAACCTAACCTAACCTAACCTAACCTAACCTAACCTAACCTAACCTAACCTAACCTAACCTAACCTAACCTAACCTAACCTAACCTAACCTAACCTAACCTAACCTAACCTAACCTAACCTAACCTAACCTAACCTAACCTAACCTAACCTAACCTAACCTAACCTAACCTAACCTAACCTAACCTAACCTAACCCGCACGCAGAGAGCCCTCGCTCGCCCGGATAGCACCAGCGGTTCGCCCGATATTCCCGAAAAACCGAAAAAACAGGACTCCTCTCCCGCTTTCCCTTATTCGATTTCCCTCAAATTTAATACGTAATTAGAAGCCCTCGATACCTATCGTTTGACGTATCAAACGTCAAAATTGCATCAGTAGTTTTCAAAAAATAGTCCCAAAAGCGCATTTCCTCGCCCCCCCCGTAACAAAGTTTACCTAAGCGATACGGCACCGGTCGTATACGACTTGCCTCTCTTCGTTGAAAATTCTGTTTTTCAGTCAAATTTTGCTTGTTTCTCACCAAATTTTTTGCATTGTCTTCTCTTCTAGAGGCACCCTATCGTCACCCCGGCTCACCTTTGCGTAAAACCAAGCCGATTTTTCAGAATAACCTGGAAAAATCTTAAATTCTTTGAAAATTTCAGTTTTTGTTCTGTAACTTTTTTGTTTGTTGTTCGATTTTCTCGATCCGAACGTCAACTCTGTGGAGCTCGTCCGTGCGCAGGCAGAGAACCCTCGCTCGCCCGGACAGCACCAGCGGTTCGCCCGGTATTCGCGGAAAACCGAATTTCATAGGTTTTTCCAACTTTTCCACGTTTTTCTAAAATCGACCCCCTCCAATTTTATACACTATTAGAAGCCCTTAAGGCCTACCGTTTGACGTATCGATCGTCGAAATCGGTTCAGTAATTTTTCAAATAGAGTCAATTTCCTTAAATTCTAGTTTTTCACCTGTAAATTTTTTATTTCCGATTCGATATTCCCGGTCCGGACGCCGATTTGTGGGGCTCGTCCGTGCGCACGCAGAGAGCCCTCGCTCGCCCGGATAGCACCAGCGGTTCGCCCGATATTCCCGAAAAACCGAAAAAACGACCCCTCCCTCCCGCCCGTTTTTCTCTATTGGGTATATCGACTTTTTACGAACTTTTCATAGTAAAAATTTCCTAAAAATTTTTAAAATTTTATATTTTTCTCCCCGACTCTAGGATTCAGAATCTTATTGTAAATCCGCCGTATCCCCTATAGTTTTCTCAGAAAAAATTCCCAAACTTCCATTTTCCATATAAATTTTTATTTTTATTTTGTTATAACTTTTTCCACACAAAATGTTCGGAATTCGAACGCCAGCCAAGAAGGCCGTTCTGCAGGGCCCCGAACGAATGGCTGCGACACCCAGCACTTCTACCGCGAGACGGATAGAATTCGAAAGCGGAGTGGTAGGGAATGTCATGAGCACCCCAGTCATACCAGGAGTGACGCCCCTTTTGGAAGAAAGCGCCTCCGTCTTGTCCCAGAGAGTGTTCGAGGATACAGTCATGGAACATGCAATGGATAAAACATATCGAATAATAACGGACCTGAGTGACCTAACGGCAGAAGCTGTGAATTGTTTCAACACTATACACGTACAGATGGGGCAATCAAGAAATTTGAAAAAAGAAATAAGGCTTGAGATTGAAGGTGCCGTCAAAAGATTGTGCCAAATTGTAAAAAAGGCAGAAGACAGAGCCAGGAAAACGGAGAAGAGGGTTGATGACTGTACGACTACCGGTACACAAAGTCCGTCTGTCGAACCCACCAAGGAAATCCACTCAGACATCTTAAAGCAAATGAAGGAGTACTCCAAAATGCTTACGGATAATTCCAAAAAGATGGATGAGTTAAACCTGGCTCTTGAAGGACACAAAAGCACCCTCGAGAAGACAGCAACTTACGCTGCGGTAGTAGCAGGAGTGGCAAAAGACGGGAAAACACAGCCGAAACAAAGCGCGCTTCACTCAGTGGTGGTCACATCCACAGATAAAAACCAAACAGGAGAAGAAGTGTTAGACAAAATTAGTAAGACGATTGATGCAACAGATGGATGGATAAAGGTAGAAAGAGTGAGGAAGGCAAAAGACCAGAAAATAATAATGAGTTTTGAGTCGGAACAAGAACGACAGAAGGCGAAAGAAAGGATATGTAAGAAAGGGACTGACCTCGTGGTCGAGGAAGTTCAAAACAAGGACCCGCTACTGGTCATCAAAAACGTGCTCGCGGTGCATACCGATGAAGTCTTAATAAAAGCGTTACGCAACCAGAACCCAAATGTCTTTGGCTCCCTCGACGACGGGGAAGACAGGCTGAAAATAAAGTACAGGCGAAAACTCAGAAACCCCCATATTAACCACATTGTGGTAAGCGTAGCGCCGGGAGTCTGGCAAAGAGCGGTTGAAATCGGACGCCTAACAATAGACCTTCAACGCGTATGGGTGGAGGACCAGTCGCCGTTGGTCCAATGCTCGCGATGCTTGGCGTACGGGCATGGTCGACGCTTTTGTAAAGAGACGAGCGACTTATGCAGCCACTGCGGAGGACCACATTTAAAGAAGGAATGCCCGGAATTGATGATAAACCCACCATCGTGTGTGAACTGCCAGAGGGCAAAAATGGACAAAAAACAGCATAATGCCTTCAGCTCCGAATGCCCCGTGCGAACCAAATGGGACAAGATAGCGAGGCTAACTATAGCGTATTGCTAAGGGCATGGCACGGGATAACAACAGCATACCAATTCACCATATAGATAAAAAGCCCTACAATGTAGTGCAAGTTAATCTGCAACGCAAGCAACTAGCAACACACGAACTGCTAATCGAAGCGGGAAAGAGGCGAATAGACTTTGCACTGGTCCAGGAGCCTTACGTGGGTGGACAGGGTAGAATGAGGAGTTACAAAGGGGCTAGGGTATTTCAGAGTGTCACAAGTGGTAGTCAGGTGGTGAAGGCAGCTATCATTATATTTGATAGCAGCATAGAAGCTGTCCTGAATCCCCAATCAACAACGGAGAACATTGTAGTAGTTAAAGTTAAGACCCCAGCCTGGGAGATGGAGATGATCTCGTTCTACTTTGAACCCACCCTTCCGATCGAGCCATACTTGGATCATGTAAAGTCTATAGTTGATGGTAGTTGCTTGCGTTATATATTGGTGGGAGGTGATGCTAATGCGAAAAATACCTGGTGGGGCAGTCGGGCGACCGATGACCGAGGAGAAGATATGGCAGAAGCATTAGACGAGATGGGATTGCAAGTGCTCAATCAGGGGAATACTCCTTCCTTCTACGTAATCAGGGGCGGACAAGTCTACTCGAGTATAGTGGATGTGTCCGCATGCACGTCTGAAATGCTAAATCTTGTAGAAGATTGGAAAACGGACGACAGTTTGACAAGTTCTGACCACAACGCTTTCACGTTTAAGATAAAAATTAAACGTGGAAACGAAATAAACACTAATAAAACAACAAGATTATTTAACACAAGGAAAGCGAATTGGACCGAATTTAATAACAAAATCATACAATTAACTGAACAACATAAAATAAACAAGACAGAAATAGATAAAATTGATAGTAAAGAAAAATTAGAAGAAATAATAAATAAATACATAGACATAATAACGGAAACATGTAATCACAGCATACCAAAGAAAAAAGGAGAAGAAAGAACGAAAATACCATGGTGGAATGAGGAACTTGTCAAACTTAAAAAAGAGGTCACTACAAGAAAGCGCAGAATCAGATGTGCAGCCCCGATACGTAGAGCCAAAGTGGTCGAAGAGTACTTGCAGTCCAAAAAAGATTATGAACAAAAGGTCAAGGCAGCCCAAATCGACAGTTGGAAGGGCTTCTGCGAGAAGCAGGACAAGGAGGGTCTATGGGATGGAATCTACAGGGTCATAAGAATGACTGCTAAGAGGCAGGAAGACATACCTCTAATAAACAATGGTAAGTGTTGTGACCCTGTAGAATCAGCTACGCTTTTCGCGGAGGCCTTTTACCCGTCGGACGATAGAAGTGTAGACGACGACAAGCATCGCCGAGTCCGAGAAGCTGCTGAAACCATTAATGAGAGCGAACAGGACGAAGTTGCGGACCCACCGTTTACATGGAACGAAGTGGAAATGGTGTCCAAAACGTTCAAACCGAAAAAAGCCCCCGGTGCAGATGGTTTCACAGCGGATATATGTCGCCAAGTCATCGTCCAGGGTCCAGAAACATACTTAGCGATAGCTAATAAGTGCCTGGACCTTGGATACTTCCCTAAGGCATGGAAGACGGCGACCGTGGTCATTCTGCGAAAACCGGGCAAGGATGACTATACGGTTCCGAAATCTTACCGACCGATCGGACTTCTGCCGATACTGGGGAAGACCTTGGAAAAGTTGCTCATCAATAGAATTAAATGGCATATACAGCCAGCACTCAGCACCCGCCAGTACGGATTTACGCCACAAAAGAGCACTGAGGATGCCCTCTATGACCTCGTCCAAAACATCAATGATGGACTCGAATGTAAGGAAATAGTCGTCGTGGTGTCTCTGGACATAGAGGGCGCCTTTGACAACGCTTGGTGGCCAATGATTAAAGTCCGACTGGCGGAGAAAAAATGCCCAGCAAACTTAAGACGAATGATGAGTAGCTACCTCGATGATCGTGCGGTTAAGGTGAGGTACGCCGGAGCCGAAATTAGTCGGGAAACGGATAAAGGATGCGTGCAGGGTTCGATAGGTGGACCCACACTGTGGAACCTTCTTCTGGATTCCTTGCTGAGAGGATTGGAGGCCCGGGGAGAATATTGTCAGGCATTTGCGGACGATATTGTCCTCATCTTCCGAGGGGAGATCGGCGCGGATATCTCGAGGCGTGCCAATGACACTCTTGCCTATGTTAGTGAATGGGGAAATCGTAACAAGTTACACTTTGCGCCGCACAAGACTAAAGCAATGCTTCTAACAAGGAAGCTAAAATATGATAAACCGTACTTGACCATGGGTGGAGTGGCTGTTGGCATGTCGGAAGATATCAAAATCTTGGGGCTGACTATAGATAACAAGCTCACCTTCAATAAGCACATCGACGAACAATGCAAAAAAGTGTATGCTATCTATAAACAGCTAACCAAAGCTGCCAAAACGAGTTGGGGCCTCCATCCGTCAGTCATCAGGACGATCTACATGGCGGTGGTAGAACCCATAATTCTGTACGCATCCTGCGCGTGGGCGCCAGCATCCAAAAAACTGTGTGTGCGGAAAAAATTGGACGGGCTCCAAAGGAGTTTTGCACAAAAAATCGTCAAAGCCTACCGAACGGTTTCGCTCAACTCCGCGTTGACACTAGCAGGGATACTCCCTCTTGACATACGAATCCAGGAAGCGGCCTCCCTATATGAGGCTAAAAGAGGAATATCCCTTGCTAGACAAAAGGATAGGGAAGTCGAATGCAAAATAAAGCCCGAATCAATAAAGCACCCTGCGAAGCGCGTGGCGATTAGCTACGCGGAATCGGATGATCCAGAGCAGATGGACCATGCAGTACGAATCTATACCGATGGCAGTCGTATAGAGGAGAAAGTGGGAGCAGCTATATCGATGTGGACTGACTCTGTGGAAACAGTTACACAAAAGTTCAGGTTGGATTCGTACTGCACGGTATATCAAGCCGAATTACTGGCCTTATGTCGAGCGACCACACTGGCAATCAAAAGTGAAAAACATTCGATTGGTATTTATAGTGACTCTAAAGCCGCACTCGAGTCGGTATCTGGTCACTATTCCCTTCATCCCTTAGTCCATGAAATACAGGAAAACCTAGCTACATGCAGTACGCAGAATAAACTAGTTTCATTATACTGGATTAAGGCTCATGCAGGGCATGAAGGGAATGAGAGGGCTGACCAATTGGCTAAAGAGGCGGCTTTAAAGCTAAAAAAGAAGTCCGACTATGATCGGTGCCCGGTATCATTCATCAAGAAACAACTAAGGTTGGAATCTGTTGATGAATGGAACCGAAGGTACGAATCGAGTACAACGGCCTC